>OZ017738.1:243436037-243443537 GCA_963969285.1 Odontomyia ornata
CCGAAAGCATTGTATGGGCCAAGCTTGATGGTAATTCTGGAGACCACCAATCTTATCTGATAGAGCCAACAAAGACGTCCGCATTGCGCAGTTTGATTGTAGGACGAAGCCTTGTAAGATCTATAAGGAACGGATATGTGCTGGTTAGAGTCCTTAACACCGTAGACTCAACCACGAGTATCAAAGCGGGAGAAGTCATCGGCATCTGTCAGCCTGTTTCCACCACCACCTCCTTGGAAGCCACTCACGACCATCATTGGAAAAGGAGGCAAGACACAGACAAAGCCCGGGAATCCACGTCGGCAATATTGAAGCAAGTCAAATTGCCAGTGCAGCTATTCAAACGAGCCTCTGATCTGGTCACCAAGTACAGTGACATCTTCTCAACCAGCCCGGATGACCAAGGCCGAACGAGTATGGTAACTCACGTCATAGATACACAGGGAGCCAAGCCAATTCGACAAGCAGCGAGACGTCTTCCTATAGCCGAACAAGGAGAAAAGAGTGCACTGATCTCGAACATGGAAAAACAAGGCGTTATCGAACCTTCTGTCAGTCCATGGGCCGCGCCAGTAGTTCTAGTAAAGAAAAAGGATGGTAGCTCTCGTTTTTGTGTCGACTATAGGCAGCTTAACGACGTCACTAAGAAAGATAGTTACCCGCTTCCACGCATCGACGACATCATGGACACTTTAGCTGACGCAAAGTGGTTTTCTACACTCGATCTCAAGAGTGGCTACTGGCAGGTAGAAACCGACAAGAAGAACCGAGAGAAGACCGCATTTTCAGTTGGGACCAGATTGCGGCGATTTGTGGGGATGCCATTTGGGCTTTGCAATGCTCCAGCCACTTTTGAGCGCCTGATGGAATACGTGCTATGAGGCCTAACCTGAAAACCTGCTTGGTGTACCTAGATGATATCATTGTTATCGGGAGGACGTTCGAAGAGCATGTGCGGAACTTAGAAGAGGTTTTCTCCCGATTGCGACTGGCAAATTTGAAACTTAGTCCCGACAAGTGTACCCTTTTCGCAGCTGAAGTAAAATACCTGAGACACGTCGTATCAGCAGGAGGGGTCAAAACAGACCCTGAGAAAAGTGAAGCCGTGAAAAGCTGGCCAACACCAAACAACAAGCGCCAACTACGAAATTTCCTGGGTCTGGCAACCTACTATCGAAGGTTCGTCAAAAACTCTGCCAATACAGCTAAGTTTCTCCATCAGCTAACCAAGAAAAATCGTCCGTATGTCTGGAATGAACAATGCCAGACAGCCTTTGAGACCTTGAAGGAGAAGCTGTGTGAATCACCCGTGCTGGCATATCTGAAACCCGGGAAAATGTTTGTAGTTGACACCGATGTGAGCAAAAGCGGGATTGGAGCTGTACTCTCCCAGCAGATCGATGGCGAAGAAAGAGTCCTCTCGTATTACTGTCGAGTTCTCTCGAAAAGTGAGAGGAACTACTGCGTGACCAGGAAAGAGCTATTGGCTATAATAGAGGCCACCAAGTAGTTCCACAAGTACCTATATGGCCAAAAATTTGTTCTCTGAACGGATCATGCATCGCTAAGATGACTGCTCAACTTCAAAAACCCCGGAGGATAAGTTGCAAGATAGATCGAAAGATTGCAGTCATCAGAAGGGCGGAGTTCATGGAAATGCTGACGCCCTATCTCATCGTCCATGTCCAGCTGACTGGAAGCATTGCCGATGAATTGAGGAAAAGGAACCGCCCGTTGATCTGCGATTGATAACGGCCAAATCCGATGAAGGTTCGTCATCGGAGGAGATTCGAAATTCAAAGTTAACCGATGAAGACATCGGACCATTGCTCGTATGGAAGGAGACAATTGGGCGACCTGAGTGGAAAGACGTTTTGATGCACGACGCCACCCTGGAAAGTTATTGGGCACAATGGAACTTCCTTCAGGTGGAGGATGGTGTACTCAAGCGGAAATGGGAAACGACGGATGGCAGTTCGTATAGGATGCAAACTATGCTTCTCAAAAGCCGAATCCACGATGTTAAGGAGATGCATGAAGGATCGTAAGGAGGCTACCTTGGCGTTAACAAGACCTTAGCGAAATTGCGGGAAAGGTTTTACTGGCTCCACGCTCGAGAAGATGTAGAGGACTGGTGCCGCAGATGCACAATTTGCGCTTCCGTCAAAAGCCCAAAGCGACGACTGAGAGGACAAATGCAAACCTATAACGTAGGCGTGCCGTTCGAAAGGATTGCTGTTGACATCGCAGGACCCTTTCCTGAATCCGAATGGGGAAATCGATACACGCTGGTTGTGGCCGATTATTTCAGCAAGTGGCCCGAGGTCTACCCCATTCCCAACCAGGAAGCAACTACTATAGCTGGACAGCTAATATTGAATTGGGTCTGTAGGTACGGCGTACCATGCGAACTACATTCGGGCCAAGGCCGAAACTTTAAGTCATTAGTTTTTGGCGAAATTTGCAAACTACTGGGAATACGGAAAACGAGGACAACACCGCTGCATCCCCAATCCGATGGAATGGTCGAACGTTTCAACGGCATGCTAAATAAACATCTGGCCAAAATAGTTGACAAGAACCAAAGGGACTAGGACCGACATATCCCACTATTTTTGATGGCATACAGAGCTGCCGAACATGCATCGACGGGCCAAGCCCCAGCCAAAGTTATTTTTGGAAAGACTATTCGTCTGCCAGCTGATATAAAGCTCGGAACACCCCCTGAGAAACCCCAAACGATCTTAGAGTACGCAAGTGAGCTAAGGCAACGGTTGAACCAGATACATTGGACAGTGCGAAAACACCTTGAATCGGCTACTGACCGCATGAAGACTAGGTATGATCTAAAGGCAAATTCCACTGGGTAGGTCTCCAAAGTTGCAACATAATTGGGAGGGACCATACCGAGTTACAAAGCGAATCAACGACGTCGTATACCGCATACAGGAATACCGTAAGCCTAGAGCCAAACTGAAAATCATGCACCTGGACCGTCTTGCCCCATATTACATCCAGGGAGAATTGACTAGAACTGGCGACACATCTTTTCGGGGCGAAAAGAACTGAGGTGGGGGCAGTGTTACATGTCCAAGTAATTCTACTGTCGCAATTGTTTTCACAACCATTGAGAACATCAACAAACGAATGTACTCGAAAACCCGCCTAGCATGATCAACATCTGAAAGTGAGTCACTGCCCATTCATTAAGCTGCTCGAATATTCCAGGCAATTCGCCAATGTACGAGAAATGGATTGAATGACTAGAGACCCTATATAAAGGCGAGCTGGATGAATGGGGGATTCATTCAACCGCGATAGTAAAAACTGCGATAGTGTGGAGAGCGAATTGAAAAGCGATATTGATCGAGTAATAGTGGAGTGATTTTCGTTGATTGTTAAGTGAAGACAGTTTTTAGAGAAATTTGTAGACAAAGTGAAATCAAAATTAATAGACAAGTTGTAAAATAGTTAAATTAGTGATTATGCATTTTTTAGTCAATAAACTCTTCTAATTTAATTGAAAAGACATTGTGTTTTCACTTTTCCGGAACATTAAAATTATTGGCCGTGAACCATAATACGCGACAAAATATATATATATATATATATATATATATATATATATATATATATATATATATATATTTATGTATATATATATATATATATATATGTATATATATATATATATATATATATATATATATATATATATATATATATATATATATACATATGTGTGTGTGTGTGTGTGTGTGTGTGTGTGTGTGTGTGTTTATATTGAGCAGTCATTTTGTTTTTACCAACTTCAATGTATTTCTGTGAACATACGAAGTTTGCTCTACTAACATGGACATATGTAGTTTAACATAGGCCTGACCTGAAGTAGTTTGTCAGTTTATTCGATGCTAGGTTCTTACGGTGATAGGAGAAATATTCATTGGATAGTCTAGTCTACAGTGTTTCAGGCTCTAATGCGGTAAAACTAAGATCTAAATGTCTTGTGACTTTTTTGGCCTCAGTTTTAGGGTTTTGTTATATCATTTTACTAAACCCTACTAAAGTCGCGTCCTGTCTGTCCGTCTGTCCATCCGTCCGTGCGTCACACCACTTTTCCTCGCAAACTACGTAAGCTAGAAGCATAAGATTTTGTAGGTAGGTGCAAAAAGACGCCCTCTTCAAAGTTTCATAACAAAAAGAAATGTATAAGGTGTTTAAGGGTCGTCTCCCCATATAGGGGCGTGTAATCAATATAGGTATCAAATGAAAGGTCGTGATGAGAACTTTTCAAAACAGGTTTTAAAATGAAAAGTTTTGCTTTGAGGGGTGCAGGGGAAGGGGAAATTTACTAAAATGTTGTGTCCCCTCCTCGCGATTAGACACCTTTGACCTGAACAATCTGAAAAAAATCAGAGAGGTACTTTAAGAGTACAAGGGCAATAAGTACCTCAAAAATCGAAATTCGATCAACTTTGTTAATAATAGTACATTTTATAAATTTTACATTTTTGCCTAGAAAATCAAGATGGTAGCCTTAAATTTCTCAAAAGCTACAATTAATGTTTTTTAAAAGCAATTGTATATGCCCTGAAGTTTTCACAATAATTGAACAATGAACAGCTAAGTTACAGCCGATTGAATATTTAACAATTACAGCAATATTAATGTATAATGGTATAATAGCCACTACCTAGTCGACAAAGAGAGCTGTTCGCTAATGAAATTGAATGAACAGTGATTTAAATTATTGATTAAACAAAAAAATAATTTAAACCTTCATACGCAAATGTAAAGAGTTGCTTACTAAATTCAGTTCAAAACATGTTTTTTGTTTACAAGTAGCTGATCAATTTTATACAATACCATCAGAGAAAGATAAGTCAATTTATATGGCATCTCCACGTACCTAAAATTATAATTTTTTCGAGTATACTGACAAATGTTTCATGTTTTCATTTATGCCAATATTTACACAAAAAGCTGATTTTCTAGCTCTTAAACCAATGAATATTTTTAAAGAACACAGAAACTATCCCTCCTGTAGTTTTTGGGATGGACCGCAATATCTTGGGGTCCTGAAAGAAAATAAAAAAAAAGGTAGTAAATTCCACATATATGTTCAAATACTATATGGTTATCTTCTTTGCAGAAAAAAGCAACTCCCTTATACAGAGTTTTAAATACGTCACCTTCTACTGGCGATCCCCCGACACCACGAAGGCAAAGGCTGAAGCGCCATGTTTCTATCCTCAAAAGAGTCGTGAAACAGCAACGCAAGGATAAGAAGATTTTGCAACAAAAAATTCGTCGACACAAACGCAAGGTAAGTAATGTAGATAATGTTATTGAGGAGCTCTCTGCAAAAAATTAAATTTCAGTTGACGATTCAGAGAGGCTCAAAGGGTCAAATATTAGACACGAATTATTTGAGAGGGTAATAAGAAAACATTCTCGTTGCTCAGTTCCTCGAAATTATTCTTTGGCATTAAAAAAGTTTGCTCTAACTTTAAATTTTTCATCTCCAAGAGCATACAATTAGGTCCGAGAAACTTTCGCTACATGCCTACCTCATCCCAGGACAATATCTAAATGGTATCAAAGTGTTGATGGCAGGCCAGGGCTCACATCGGAATGCTTCAGGACTCTCGAGCTTCTTGCGAAAGCAAAAAATTACGTAGTCTGCAATTTATGTGTAGATGATGATGTCTATTCGAAATTCTTGAAAACACTTCAAATAATAGTGAATCCTCTGAAGATATCCTCTTTAATATGCAGGAAATTGGACCATTCACACTACGTAGAGGAAGTTCTTATTTATATGAGTGATTTTATCGTTAAATCGTTGAAAAGGACAATTACTTGCCATGAGTGTGTCCAAAATTTGATTGGAAAAGAGGAAGACTTTGGGTTTTCGCTTATAGACCAAAAATCCAGAGGAGGTCTGCAATATCCCAGTCATGATCTTATTGAGACCTGTAAATTTCTAGAAAAACTCTTCGAGAATTTCGCACTGTCCAATCTAGAGTAGAAATCAAGCCTATTGCTAGTAAAAGTTACAATGAACTTTACACCAAAAATCTATTTACTTCACTGTTCCAACATAATATTGACACTGGCCCCATAGATAGCCACAGATCTTTGCTAATTAAAGCCATTATTGAAAAATATCTTTCTATGCGATTAAAGCACATAGCAAAAACTAAAAGTGAGCACAAAGTATACTAACGTAATTTTTATACTAAAATATTTTATTTCGACGTCAGTAGTTAATAAATTTGTATAAATCAAATATTCTTTTCCGCGTACTGATACACACAATTTTCAATTTTCATTGAAGCTTTCATCAAGAATTGATTCTAGTTATACATACATATACATATACATATATATATACATATATATATATATATATATATATATATATATATATATATATATATATATATATATATATACATATATATATATATATATATATATATATATATATATATATATATATATATATATATATATATATATATATATATATTTATATATATATGTATATATATATATATATATATATATATATATATTATATATATATATATATATATATATATATATATATATCTATATATATATATATATATATATATATATATATATATATATATATATATATATATATATATATATAGTTATATATATATATTTATTTATTGCAATATCTATATGTACAGAGTAAACTCCAATTATAATATAGACAAGTAAGAAAAACAATGAAAAAAGGCAAAAATTATTAATAATAAAAAAGCGAAAGAATTTATATTAAAACATATAAAAGCATAAAGAAATTTATAATCCGCTAAACAGTAAAAATGAAAACTTAATTAATAAAAACGAATTCAAGAACATCCCGTTTGAAACGAGATTTGTATTCGTAAAAAGAAGAAGGTATAGGACCAAGACCACGAATGTTGTGATTGCGGGGTATCCGAGCAAAAGGCGAGTTAAAAAAAATCTCGGTTCGGGCGAACGGGATATTAAAGATTACTGAAGATCTACTCATACGATCAGGAGTAAAGGCCGATATATTGTCGCACAAAGCTGGTGGCAAAAGATGGTAATAAAGTTTGTACAGGAGGCATTCATCCAGGAAGATCCTGCGAGATAATAAAGAGGGGAGCTGTAACATAACGAGACGCTCGCTATAGGAAACGTATGCAATCTGAAATTTGAAAATAAGAGATCTTGTGAATCTACGCTGCACTGTTTCAAGCGCATCAATTAAATAACGTTGATGAGGACACCATACTTGAGCACAATACTCTAATAGACTACGAGCCAGCGATAGAAATAGATAGGTACAAGACCGTATATTATTGAAGCCTTTAGAGGTCCTTAAAATAAAACCAGACATTTTAGATGCCTTCGAAACAATATAAGAAATGTGGCGATCAAAGCGGAGTTTATCATCAAAAATTACACCAAGATCTTTATGAGTGGTCACTA
>OZ017738.1:243445271-243452771 GCA_963969285.1 Odontomyia ornata
GATGGGATTTAGGTCTGGGGATTGCGGTGGTGTTTTTAATTGACCAGGAGTGTTGAAAAGGAGCCACATACGAACATCATGAGCTGTATGCTTTAGGTCATTATCTTGCTGGAACAAATAATGACCATCAAGACCCAATTTTTGTGCACTTTTTTTCAAATTTTCTTTCAAAATCGACAAGTAACCTAGTTTGTCCATAAGTTCGTCAATGAAAACAAGTTCTCCTACACCGTTGGCAGCCATGCAACCCCAGACCATTACACAGCCACCTCCGTGTTTTACTGTATGTTGAATGTTTTTGGGATGAAGCTCACTATTTTGAGTTCTCCACACCAACAACCTGCCGTCGGAGTGGTAGATATTAAACTTACTCTCATCAGAGAATATTATACGAGTCCAAAAGTCGAGCGGCTTGCTTTTAAATTCTTTTGCAAAGCATAATCTTTTCTTCTTATTAACTTTGCTAATTAGTGGTTTCTTTCGAGGTACTCTCGCTTGATAACCAGCACGGCTGAGAGCTCTACGAATAGTCCGGGCACTAACATTGGTACCATTTACATCTGCTAATTGATCCCTAATACTTCTGGGTGTTGTAGTCGGATTCTTTTTAACAATTCTTAAGATTTTTCGTGCATCTGTCTCTGTTAGTTTACATGGTCGACCACTCCTAATTTCGTTTTCCACCTGATTATTTTTCTGAACCGTTTGACGATATCGAAAACTGTCGAACGACTTCTTCCAATTATTTTTGATATTTCAGAAAAGGATTTATTCTCTTTATACAACTTCATTATAACTTTTCGTTCATGTATACAGGTTTCTTTGCGATTCTTAGCCATGTTTAACTTTCTTCACTTAAAACTGACAAGTAAATGACTGATATCAGAAAAACACATATCAACATATAATTAGGGGAACTCCCTTTTAAACTCGGAAATGAAAAGAAAAGAATTGCTCCAAAATTCAATGACTAATTTCACACTTTTCAAAATGTCCGATTACTTTTGTCCACTTGATGCAATGTGAATTTGAATTAGTTGTTAATTTTCTTGTGAAAATCTTTTTATTTCTGTTTTATTTTTTTGTGCAATTAATTGAGAATACAAGTAACTTTTATATAAGGGAAAATTTTTATTTCATTTCAAAGCTTATGCTCGTAAAAGTATTTTATTGCTTGTTTCTTGTATTGTCCGATCACTTTTGGCCACCTCTGTATATATATATATATATATATATATATATATATATATATATATATATATATATATATATATTTGTATATATATATATATATATATATATATATATATATATATATTTATATATATATATATATATATATATATATATATATATATATATATATATATATATATGTATATATATATATATATATATATATATATAGATATATATATATATATATATATATATATATATATATATATATATACATATATATATATATATATATATAGATATATATATACATATATATATATACATATATATATATATATATATATATATATATATATATATATATATATATATACATATATATATATATATATATATATATATATATATATATATATATATATATATATATATGTGTATATATACATATATAGTCGCGTGTTATGGTTCGCGGCCAATAATTTTAACGTTCCGGGGAAGTGAAAACGCAATGTCTTTTAAATTACATTAAAAGAGTATATTTATTTACCAAAAAAATGCCCAATCACTCATATAACTATTTCACAATTTTAATTAGAATCTAACTTTCATTTGTCAATTAAATTTCTATCGCAATTGTCTACTAATTCACTTCACACTCAAACAATCAATATCGCCTGTACTTCGCGTATCGCAGTTTTCTATCGCGGTTGTACTGAATGATCTCCCCATTCATTCAGCTCGCCTTTATATAGGGTCTCTACCTATTCACCCATTTCTCGTACATTGGCGTATGTTCTACCGAGAGGTACCTGGTAGATTCGAGCAAATTAATGAATGAAGTGACGTCACTTTCAGATGTTGATCATGCTTGGTGGGTTCTCGGGATCTCGAGTAAATTCATTTTGTTGATGTTCGTAATGGTTGTGAAAACGATTGCGACAGTAGCTCGCAGAATTCTTTGTACATGTAACACTGCCCCCACCTCAGTTTTTTTCGCCCCGAAAAGATGTGTCGCCAGTTGTAGTCAATTCTTCCTGGATGTAATATGGGGCAAGACGGTCCAGGAGCATGATTTCACTTTGTAACTCGGTATCGTCCCTCCCAATTATGTTGCAACTTTGGAGACCTACCCTTCCGTCGCTGTGGGTTATATAGCCACACCAAGTCATCTTGCTGGAAGTCAGTAGAATTTGCCTTTAGATCATACCTAGTCTACATGCGGTCAGTAGCCGATTCGAGGTGTTTTCGCACTGTCCGGTGTATCTGGTTCAACCGTTGCCTTAGCTCACTTGCGTACTATGAGATCGTTTGGGGTTTCTAAGGGGGTGTTCCAAACTTTATAGCAGCCGGCAGACGAATAGTCTTTCCAAAAATGACTTTGGCTGGGGCTTGGCCCGTCGATCCATGTTCGGCAGCTCTGTACGCCATCAAAAATAGTGGGAAATGTCGGTCCCAGTCCCTTTGGTTCTCGTCAACCATTTTGGCCAGATGTTTATTTAGCATGCCGTTGAAACGGTCGATCATTCCATCAGATTGGGGATGCAGTGGTGTTGTCCTCGTTTTCTGTATTCCCAGCAGCTCACACATTTCGCCAAAAACTAATGACTCAAAGTTCCGGCCTCGATCCGAATGTAGTTCGCAAGGTACGCCGTACGTACTGACCCAATTTAATACCAGCTGTTCGGCTATAGTAGTTGCTTCCTGGTTGGAAAGGGGAAGACCTCGGGCCACTTGCTGAAATAATCGGCCACAACCAGCGTGTATCGATTTCCCCAATCGGATTCAGGAAAGGGTCCTGCGATGTCAACAGCAATCCTTTCGAACGGCACGCCTACGTTAAAGGTTTGCATTTGTCCTCTCAGTCGTCGCTTTGGGCCTTTGACGGAAGCGCAAATCGTGCATCTGCGACACACGTCCTCTACGTCTTTTCGAGCGTGGAGCCAGTAGAATCTTTCCCGCGATTTCACTAAGGTCTTGTTAACCCCAGGGTGGCCTCCCGAGGATTCTTCGTGCATCTCCTTAACATCGTGGATTCAGCTTTTGGGAAGTATAGTTTGCATCGTATAGGAGCTGCCATCCATCGTTTCCCATTTCCGCTTGAGTATGCCACCCTCCACCTGAAGAGAGTTCCATTGTGCCCAATAGCTTTTCAGGGTTGCGCCATGCATTGAAACGTCTTTCCACTCAGGTCGCCCAGTTGTCTCCTTCGATACGAGCAATGGTCCGATGTCTTCATCGGTTAACTTTGAATTTCGAATCTCCTCCGATGACGAACCTTCATCGGATTCGGCCGTTATCAATCGCAGATCAACGGGCGGTTCCTTTTCCTCAATCCGTCGGCAATGCTTCCAGTCAGCTGGACATGGACGATGAGATAGGGCGTCAGCATTTCCATGAACTCCGCCCTTCTGATGACTGCAATCTTTCGATCTATCTTGCAACTTGTTGTGCAGCCATCTCAGCGATGCATGATCCGTTCAGAGAACAAATTTTTGGCCATATAGGTACTTGTGGAACTGCTTGGTGGCCTCTATTATAGCCAATAGCTCCTTCCTGGTCACGCAGTAGTTCCTCTCACTTTTCGAGAGAACTCGACAGTAATACGAGAGGACTCTTTCTTCGCCATCGATCTGCTGGGAGAGTACAGCTCCAATCCCGCTTTTGCTCACATCGGTGTCAACTACAAACATTTTCCCGGGTTTCGGATATGCCAGCACGGGTGATTCACACAGCTTCTCCTTCAAGGTCTCAAAGGCTGTCTGGCATTGTTTATTCCAGACATACGGACGATTTTTCTTGGTTAGCTGATGGAGAAACTTAGCTGTATTGGCAAAGTTTTTGACGAATCTTCGATAGTAGGTTGCCAAATCCAGGAAATTTCGTAGTTGGCGCTTGTTGTCTGTTGTTGGCCAGCTTTTCACGGCTTCAATTTTCTCAGGGTCTGTTTTGACCCCTTCTGCTGATACGACGTGTCCCAGGTATTTTACTTCAGCTGCGAAAAGGGTACACTTGTCGGGACTAAGTTTGGAATTTGCCAGTCGCAATCGGGAGAAAACCTCTTTTAAATTCCGCACATGCTCTTCAAACGTCCTCCCGATAACAATGATGTCATCTAGGTACACCAAGCAGGTTTACCAGGTGAGGCCACGTAGCACGTACTCCATCAGGCGTTCGAAAGTGGCTGGAGCATTGTAAAGCCCAAATGGCATCACCACAAATTGTCACAATCCGGTCCCAACTGAAAATGCGGTCTTCTCTCGGTCCTTTTTGCCGGTTTCTACCTGCTAGTAGCCACTCTTGAGATCGAGTGTAGAAAACCATTTTGCGACGGCTAAAGTGTCCATGATGTCATCGATGCGTGGAAGTGGGTAACTATCTTTCTTAGTGACGTCGTTAAGCTGCCTATAGTCGACACAAAAACGAGTGCTACCAACCTTTTTCTTTACTAGAACTACTGGCGCGGCCCGTGGACTGGCAGAAGGTTCAATAACGCCTTGTTTTTCCATGTCCGAGATCAGCGCGCTTACTTTTCCTTGTTCGGCTATAGGGAGACGTCTCGGTGCTTGTCGAATCGGCTTGGCTCCCTGTGTATCTATGACGTGAGTTACTAGACTCGTTCGGCCTTGGTCATCCGGGCTTGTTGAGAAGATGTCACTGTACTTGGTGACCAGATCAGAGGCTCGCTTGAATAACTGCACTGGCAATTTGACTTGCTTCAATATTGCAGACGTGGATTCCCGGGCTTCACCTGCGTCTTGCCTCCTTTTCCAATGATGGTCATGAGTGGCTTCCAAGGAGGTGATGGTGGAAACAGCCTAGCTGCCGATGACTTCTCCCGCTTTGATGCTCGTGGTTGAGTCTGCGGTGTTAAGGACTCTAACCAGCACATATCCGTTCCTTATAGATCTTGCAAGGCTTCGTCCTACAATCAAACTGCGCAATGCGGACGTTTTCGTTGGATCTATCAGATAAGATTGGTGGTCTCCAGAATTACCATCAAGCTTGGCCCATACAATGCTTTCGGAAGAATTCAGTACATCAGTGTCGGTACATACCATTACATTCATCTTGGGAATTTGGACGCTGGGATCCTCCATCAGTGCTTCGACATTCTGCCATTTCAAAACACGTTTGCCCAAATCCAACGTGATTCCATGTGGTCGCAGAAAATCCATTCCGAGAATGCAGTCATCCATAATGTTCGCGACTAGAAAATTATGTCGGAACACAAGGTCTCCCAACTGTATCTGGAGGTTGACCTCCCCATGAACAGGTGCAGTTTCTCCCGTAGCTGTCCGTAGTGAGAAAATCCAGCCCTTGTGAAGTAGCTGCTGTTTCACTAGGTCTGCTCGAATAATCGATCGAGTTGCACCAGTGTCGATTGTTATGGTGCAGTGTTCTCCGTCAACTTGACACGGAATGCATGAGTCCGCTTCTCCACGATGTAGTCTTGATACGGTGATGGTGATGTTGGGACGTCGATCCTTCTAGCCAACCTCTGCCCCACGAAGTTTGCTCTTACATGTTTCCCGACCCTTCAGTTTGAAGGGCTTCCATTCTGGACTCCTGACTCGGTCTGGATCTCCTCCTAGCTGCACACCCTGGACAATAGCTCGGTTTTCTTCGCTTCTTGCAGTCTCTTTGCAGGTGCCCCTTCTCTTCGCAATTTCAGCATCTTGGCGCACCATTTACATGCGGGTCTCGCTCAATTTCCACGTGCTCACACCTGCACTCGTCTGTCATTACCTCACGAACCCGGGCAGTGGTACGAGTCATATTTTTGGCTTCCTCGAAGTTCAGACTGTAAGCCAATGCGCCTTAACCATTTGCTTTTGAGCTAAATGCACGGCTTGTTGCAATTCTGGGTCCTTTAGTGCGCTGATAAATGCTTCTGTCGCTGCATCATCTCGATGTTCTGGATCGTAGGCTGGGTAAGCCAAAAGTGCCAGTCGTTCAATGTCTTGGGCTAGCTGCTGCAAGGTTTCGCCAGACTTCTGCATCCGATGCCTTGGCTGTGACCGATAAATCTGTTTTAAATGATCGTCTCCATAACGCATGTCGAGCGCATTCGTTATAGCATTCGGGTTTGAGTACAGTTCAACGGCGATCGTCTGCAAAAGCTCAGCAGCTGGGCCTCTTAGAGCAAGAATCAGTGCAGTAGCTCGTTCCTGCTCATTCCAGTGATTTTCCCTTGCGGCAGCTTCAAACTGGGTTTTGAAAATACTCCAGACCGTTTGCCCATCGAATATTGGTGCTTGCACATTTCTGGATGAGCTTTGCGCAGCAGTTATAAGCGGGGCTGGTGATGTGGTTACTACTGCCTTCGCTGCTTCCAATTCTTTTTTCACTTTTTCCATCTCATGTTTCATTCTCTCTTCGACCTGGCTGACCTTTTCCTCGACCTGGTAAACCTTTTCCTCGACCTGGTCAACCTTTTCCTCGACGCCTTTAATCTGTTTGTTTAGATGACCGAGCTCCGCTTTTATTTCGGTTGACTGTTTCTCCAGCTTCTATGAGATGCCTGCTTTGATTTCGATCGCAGTTAAACTGGACAACTGTTTATTTAGCTTCGCTGATTGTTCATCTAGCTTCGCAGTCAGACTGGATGACTGTTCATTTAGCTTCGCTGATTGTTCATCTAGCTTCGCAGTCAGACTGGATGACATCAGCATTAACATTTGCATTAGCGCATTTTCTGGCTCCTTTGATTTTGGTGTTTCTACTTCTCCACCTTCTGCGCCTTTTTCCGCATCTGAGAGCTCACCCGAATCCAGATTCACGCCTTCCGACTCGATCGTGTCACGCGAGCGTGCAATCAGTATGGCCTTTGTACCTTGTGTGGCCAGATTCCGCTGTTCCAACTCCTCCTTGAGCTCCAATATGGTCAATTGATCAATTTTTAGATGAAATTTTCCAGGCATTTTTATTGTTTCGGTTATTCGTCCACCAGTTTCCACGTTATGTTTCACAACTGTGCAGTTTAAAAATGTTTAAATGCTTTCACTTTTTGAAATTTTCTTTCTCATTTCTCGGCACCACTGTCGCGTGTTATGGTTCGCGGTCAATAATCTTAATGTTCCGGGAAGTGAAAAAGCAATGTCTTTTAAATTAAATTAAAAGAATTTATTTATTTACCAAAATAATGCACAATCACTCATTTAACTATTTCACAATTTTAATTAGAATCTAACTTTCACTTGACAATTAAATTTCTATCGCAATTGTCTACTAAAATCAATTCACACTCAAACAATCAATATCGCCTGTACTTCGCGTATCGCAGCTTTCTATGGCGGTTGTACTGAATGATCTCCCCAT